>BSBK01007614.1:505000-552548 GCA_027943335.1 Chamaecyparis obtusa
TATATATATATATATATATATATATATATATATATAATTGAATGATCTTATATGTATATATGCATCACTGTACATATAAGCTCAAACGGTAACATATTTATACAGTATCTTCATTGGCTAGTGCACCTTTTTGGTAAAATTGACCTTAGGGATCAAACGCTCCTACCTTATTGTAAGAACCTTATTGAATTCTTATGTTATGGAGGTTATCCCTTAGGGTTGAGTATCTATGGTTGTGTTATTATGGAATTAAGTCTTATAAAAGAAAAAAAAATTGTGTGTGTGTTTTGCCCTAGTTTTGGGCATGACAAAATATCTTCAAAAGGAACCATTGTCCTACCTATCAGAACATGAGCTGTTACCAAATATATCACATGTCATGTTCTAGATCTTCATTTTCCTCACAACATTCTTCTAGGGAGCCTATGGATACATGAAATGCAAGCTATTCCATCCACATACCATCAATGTGTGAAGTTTCATTATGATGGAGTAGAGGTCACGATTCCAGCTGACATATCCACATCTTGCAATGCATTGAAGGAGAGTACTGACAAACTTGTCCCACATAATAGAGAATCTCCTACCAAACAAACAGACATTGCCTCTACATCCAAGATGGAAGACATTGCTTAAGAGGTCAAAATTAAGGACACGAGTATGGGAGAATATACTATGGAACCAGTCCTATCTCTAACATCTCTCCCAGTCTCACCTAAATCTTATGGGCAGCCTTTAAAATAGACAAAACAAGAGTCTAAAGAACCTCAAACTATCTACAATGGGACTTTTTTCATAGAGAAAGTGTCCAAGCAGGAGTTTGAAGAAGATGAAGTTGTTCTTGCATGGTTATACAAAGATGAGTCTCAATCCCAAATAGTTCAAAAATGTGACTCTAAGACACTGAAAATCCCTATCAAGTCTTATGGACCAAGTCACAAACTGATGTCTAAAATGGGATACACTGGAAAAGGACCTCTAGGAATAAGAGGTGAAGGTCTTATATCACCAATTGACCACCACGACTGGACAAACAAGGATACTATGGGCCTAGGATATTAGAAGAAGCCTTTTATATCAACAAAAACTCTCCACATGTCTTAGAATAGATTGAACCATCAACAGAAATTTAGCTAAAAGAAGAAACACAACAATTTGACATTGAGGATTCAAACACCACTGATGAGCTTATTCCTTATGAGAACTTTCCTAAAGAAATACTAGACCTCCTTAAAGATGAATAAAAACCCAAGGAGAATATCAATGTAGTAGACACACAAGAACCTACTATGGAACAAAAGACAGTTGCACCACAAGAACTAGCTGATCTTAAATAAAACCAAATAGACAAGGAGGAAGGTGGTAGCTATTCTGAAATAGATTCTCATGAGCATGAATTCAAATCAAACTCTGAAGGTAACCCTTCTTGGGGTATCCATCCTGACTTTACATGTGTTCTCAAATTTCCCAAAGGTCTAGATGAAAGATCAGAAGATGATTCAAATGACTATGAGTGGGGAGTTACTCCTAAAGAAGATGAACTTATCATTGAAAAACATGTTGATGTTATCCACCAATATGCACCTAAATCTGATGTAAGTCTAGAGATAAATGATGAACTTAACGAGTTTGATCCACCTATGGCTAAAGTGGAATCCAATAATGACACTGGGATAATTTGTGAATTGAATATTATGAGTAGTGGTATCACCTTTGTATTAGAAAGTCAGGTTAGTACCATTGATGACAACACCATATGCATAAACACCCTTTCCAAATCCTCCCCTACATTGACTATCCAACATCCAGAGCTTATTGACCAAACATTAACTGATCTGAACCAAGATATCCATACCTTTCGAAATGACTATGCCCTTGCCTTCTACCTCAATGTAGTGGAACCTCTGACAACTTCCATCAGTGAATCGAACATTAGCATGATAAAGTCAGATATCAAATATCTCAGTCAAAAGAACAAGAATAAAAAGAAAAAGAGTTATGAGGGTGAAAACCACTTTGTGGCAGTCTCATAACCTAAAATAGTAAAAACAAAAGACATATCCAAAGGTGAAAACCTCTCTGAGGCACCTAAGGATGAGATATTTGATGTCCTTCCAAGTCATTTATAGCATAGATCTCTAATATTGATAGAGCCAACTCAATCTATCAACTTGGGTACAATAGAGGAACCATAGATGATTCATGTAGCACAATCCCTATCAGAGGAATAGAAATGAGCCTTCACTACTTTCTTAATAGAGAAGAAGATCAACTTTGCATGGAAGTATTCAGATATGCCAGGGATAGATCCAAATCTCATAATGCACCATTTATCTATTGCTCTAGGAGTCAAACCTATTAAACAAAAGTTGAGAAAGATGCATCCACATGTTGCACTCTTAGTTAAAGCTGAATTAGAGAAACTATTGAAAGCCGGATTTATCTGATTCATTGATTATGCTGAATGGATCTCTAACATAGTTCCAATTTCAAAACTAGACAAATCAATCAAAGTATGCACCAATTTTAGAGATGTTAACAAAGCATGCCCTAAGGATGATTTTCCATTACCAAACATCGATATGATAGTGGACATGACTATGGGCTTTGAGATGTATTCTTTAATGGATGGATTCTCTGGACTCAACCAAATCAAAATTGCTCTAGAAGATCAAGAGAAAAGTACTTTTACATCTGCATGGGGTACCTTCTGTTGGAATATCATGCCATTTGGCCTTAAGAATGTTGGTGCTACATATCAAAGAGCTATGACATCTATCTTTCATGACATGATGCATCGAACCATGGAGGATTATGTTGATGATACCTTAGCTAAGTCTATGATAAGATCATAACATTTGAATGACTTAAGAAAAATATTGGATAGAATGGAGAAGTTTAGTCTCAGACTAAACCCTAAAAAGTGTGCTTTTGGTGTCACTTCTGGAAAGCTCTTAGGTTACATTGTTTCAAAGAAGGGTATTGAAGTTGATCTAGCTAAAGTTAAAGCTATCATGGAGATGTAACCTCCTAAAAATATCAGTCAGATGAGAACTTTACAAGATAGTACAATCAATCAGATGCTTCATATCTCAACTAGCAGATATATCATAGCCTCTCACAAAGACATTACATAAAGGTGTGACTTTTTCATGGAACGAGGAATGTGAAAATAATTTTAATCATATCAAGCAATATATCAAATCCTCCTATTTTAATGAATCCTATTCAAGGGAATCCATTGATCCTATATGTCTCCGCCATAGATACATCACTGGGAGCATTACTAGCACAACATGATGAGAACAATAAGGAAAGAGCTATTTACTATATCAGTAGAACATTGGTAGCATATAAGAAGAACTATTTAATGATTGAGAAAGCTTGTTTAGTTGTGATCTTTGCATCATAGAAACTAAGACACTACATGTTAGCTCATACAACATAATTGGTAGCTAGATCGATCCACTAAAGTACCTACTAGGAAAAGCTTCCCTCACAGGTAGATTAACTAAATGGGTGATGCTATTGAGTGAGTTTGACATAGAATATGTTAAAAGGAAAGATATCAAAGAACAAGTCATTGCAGATCAACTAGCTAAAGCACCATTGTTTGATGATACACCATTACAGATGGAATTTCCTGATTCATCCATCATGTACATATCTTCTAGGACTTGGAAACTTTTCTTTGATGGATCTTACACACAGAATGGATCTGGAGCAGGTATACTATTCATAACACCACAAGGTTACTCCATACCCAAAGCATTCAAAATCAAGTTACCTTGCACAAATAATATTGTTGAATATGAAGCTTTGCTTAATGGAATGAAGATAGCAATTGAGTGGTGAGTGACAGAATTATACATTCATGGAGACTCACAACTTGTAATACACCAAGTCAATGATGTGTACCAAACAAAAGATGGAAAATTAGTTCCATACAAATGCATGGTTGATGACCTTAAGAAGTATTTCATCTCAGTCACATTTGAATAGATTCCTAGAATGGAGAATAAGGCTATTAATGATATGGCAATGCTATTCTCTCTACTACAGTAGCCCGAACATGAGCTACATTATGAGTTCTTGGTGGAAGCATTGTCATTCCCTGCATATGATTCCCCTGAAACCTGCATGATCTACACTATTGTTGGTCATGATTCATCCAGATACAAAAACCTTTTCTCATACCTCCAAGACCAAATCATCCCTGATACCTTGATACCTTCAATCACCATGAGAAATGATACCTTATTCGAAATGCATCCCAGTATGTCATCATTGGTAATGATTTGTACAAATGAGGTCTAGATGGTACACTCCTTAGATGTTTAGAACTTGAGGAGTCTCAACGCACATTAGAGGAAGTCCACGATGGTATATGTGGATCACATTCCAATGGTTTAACACTAGCTCAAAAACTTATTAGGGCTGGGTACTATTGGCTTGAAATGGAAAAAGATGCAATCAAGTTTGCTAAGAACTGTCAAAAGTGCCAAGTACATGGTAACTTGAGTCATGCACTAGGGAGAGATCTTATTCCCTTTACTACACAATGGCCTTTTCAACAATGGTCCTTTGATCTAATAGGTGCCATTTATCCAAATTCTTCTAATGGACATAACCATATAATTACAGCTATAGACTATTTCACAAAATGGGTAGAAGCAGTCCCTTTGACTCAAGCAATCGGAAAGAAAATCTCTATGTTCATTCTAAACTACATCACATGTCAGTATGGTATTCAACATTCTATAGTCACAGATAATGGTGGCCAATTCAAGAATAAAGACTTGGATTCCTTATGTTCTAAATTCAAGATCACACAACACCTCATGATCAATCCAGCTCTCTAGGCTTACAAAAAAAGTATTAGAATGCCTAGTGGGGCTACACCATTCAGTTTAGTTTATGGGTCTGAAGCGGTACTACCTATTGAGGTTGAAATCCCATCACTAAGAATCAAAATGCAGGGTCTAGTAACTGATGAAGACTATAGAGTGTCTATGTTGTAAGAACTTGAACTACTAGATGAGCGCAGACAAGAAGCATATGATCATCTCAGAGTATATCAAAAAATAATATCTAGAGGCTACAACAAGAAATTCAGACACAAAGAATTTCAGGTTGGCGAGCTAGTCTTGAGATAGAATCCTAAAAATCAATCACATAGAGAACACAAGGGGAAGTTTGAACCCAACTGGCTGGGTCCCCTTGTTATCACTACTACTTTTAGCTCTAGAGCCTATCAACTCTCAATGACTAAAGGAGAATAGCTCCAAGAACCAATCAATGTTCTCCATCTGAAGAAATTCTATGCCTGAGGCATTCAGTCTATGGTAAAATGTCCTGAAAAAAATCATAAAAATCATAAAAAGTCCTGAAAAATGAACATCTTGGTGAAAACCTAGCAATAGGCGCCTTGATGATTCACAAAAAAACCAAAAAATGAAAAATATCAAAAAAATTGAAAAGATAAAAATACAAAAAAAAGAAGAAAAATAAAAAGTACCTTGGTGAAAACCTAGAAACAGGCGCCTTGGTAGCAAAAATAGAATCTCTGCCAAGATGGTGAAAACCTGGCAAATGGGCGCCACTTGTATCAAAATGCTCCATCTATCAGTGCAATCTTGGTCTTTCCCAGCTTTCAGTCTTGCTTGAGTTTGTACATATCTCTTGGTTTGTTTCTGCATTCCTATTTTCAATAAAGTCAGTCTGTACACCAATCAGTAGAAGTGTCTGTATCCTATCAATGTTTTAAACTTGGGGGCAATCAATGTCATATCTTATGGTCTCCAGTATACCTTAGATGAGTCATATCCAGTCAAGGTCCTTCTAAAGCTACATTTGAGTCAGTCAGTTTGTCTCCTTACCAAAAAGTATTTTGCAATCAAACAAAAACAAACATCAAAACAAATTGAAAACAACCTTTGCTTCACTACTTTTATCTCCTTGTATGCTTACTGATTCGTATTGAGATTTTTTCATATTGTGTCCTTTCGAGCTCTTCGATGATGTCCTTTACAGGATTTAGAGAGTGATGACTGGGGGCATAATCTTTTCTTTATTTTCTTCTTTGAGTGAAAATCTAACAACTTTGGAAATTCAACATTGAAATGGTGTCCATCTGTAAGAGCTTCCATCTCGTATTGGATGGCCATGAGTACCTTGACCATTGATACCTAGAAAATTCAAGGAAGTTTGATCCAAATTTATCTTTTGAGTGAATTCTTACTCCTACTATGAAACGCGATCTTATCCAAGGATGTGAATGATAAAGGGTCGTTGTGGGTAATTCACTACACATTTAGAATGATCTCTTGACTGATTGATGTGTTTGTATGCAAGGCGTATTTAGGTCATCACAATTTTTATGTTCTGATGCTTATACAAATTGCAATATCAAAATGGACATGATATTCAGGTCATCCTGGCGTTGGTGCCTTGGTGCTTATATCTAATCTGACATTTTGAAACAAAATCAATATTCATATATCCATGGTTGTCTCACCAGTGGGCATTGTATTGACTTTGACACAAAATCAATATTCATATGTTCATACTTTTCTAACTAGTGGACATTGTATTGATTTATCTGGTTGCCTAATAAATATTCAGTGATGAAAATGACCAACACATGATCAGGGACTAAGTCCTAGGTCCTAGGTTTGCATTTCATTTTGCATTTCACTTTGCATGATTGCATTTATCTCATGATTTCCAAATCAGCTTGATGCTTAATGATTCTCCAAAACTACACTAAACATGACATAAGGACTGAGTATTGCATGAAGGTCTTCTTAACAGATCACCAAGTAGGCACCCCTGGCTAATTTTGACATTTTGAATCCATTTTTGGGATCAAAATTGAAATCTGAGACCATTTATATTGTCAAAATCATGATTTAAAATTTTCGGATCCAAGACGGTCGACTACTTGCATAATCGACCTTCTAAACATCAAATGAATCTAGAATCCAACTTAACTAATTATCTTACATCAAACTATCAAAATTTCAACTTGGTCAACCATGGTCAACTCATGGTCAAACCTAGTCAAACTTGGTCTTCAAGACCTCTAAAAGATGCAGAACGTGTTCCCGGACTTGCATAACCACTTCTTAAATCAATTAACATGCTTCTAAACCATTTAACACTAACTTTGCTTGTCATATTTTGATTTTCATCCTGAAGGGGGCATGGTATTGCACATCAATCAAATCTTTCTTTCAGTAATCAAGACAACAACCATGTCTAGTCATTGATTCAACAAAAGTCCTTGTCGCTTGGGGCACATCGCTTGGGGCATATTAGGTTCATCAAGATCCATATCAATCTAGTATCCTAATCAAAATTTCAAATTGTATTAGCTTTTTGTAACCATCGGTTCAATGGTGTTATTTCCTTGGTTCTTCGTAATTGAAGGGTTTAGACTTGGCATTCGTGCGACTCCTTTGGACAATCAGGTCTGGAGTCAGGACTGTCACTTCTTCATAATCATAGGTTCAGAGTCAAGCATTTTGACACTTCTTCGTAATCATCGGTTCATTGTTGATATAGTTAGAATCATCTCGATTCTTTGGTCGATCAGGGCCTGAATCAAACATCTCCAAATCTATCGATCGATTTCTATCTTGGAATTGATTAATCTTTCAGGATCAATTTTTCCACCACATAACTAAGTCCACATCTTTATCAAAAAAAGATTATTCTTTAAACCACTGCACTTCGCACAGTAATTCAAAGAGGGGCAAAATGTAATACCCCAAAAATGGGCTATAGGTTCATTAACCTCCTACATCATTAAATCAAATGAAATCAACATCAAAGTCCTAACCTAAGGCACATCTGTACATTAGTTTATCAAAAATTGATTATCTTAATTATGCATCGGGGAATATTTCCTAAATATTCCTAATTTATCTAATTATCTTTAATTAAATATTATTTGGCGATAAATCATATTTATCCTAAAAGTTGATTAATTGAATATTTTGAATATTTAATTAATTAAGTTTAATTTTGCCACTTGATTATTTAATTAGATTTAATTATAATTATTCCTAATTATATTATTTAATTTTGATAATAAATCAAAATATCCTATGAATAATTGATTAAATTCTTATTTAATTAATTAAATCAAGTTGTCAATATTTAATAATATAGTTTTGAATAAAAGTTTGATTAAATAATTGATCAACCCATAAATCAATTATTTTAATTCAAAAATCAGTTAAGTTGAGAATAAATCACTTTATTTTTAAATTAATTCATATTAAATCATGCACAATCAGAAAAACAGTCAACTTTAAATCAATTTTCAATTTTAATTTGTTAACTTTCCAAACTCAACATATGATTGTGAGTTGAAAAAGTGAACTAAACTCTATTTTGAGATAAAAAGTGCTTTTGCATGATTTTATGAGTTAATTATTTCTAATTTCTTGTTAACTCAAAAATCAACTTGAGTTTATCAAGAGTGATTTATGGCTTTTCTCAATGCATCCTCAAGCCCTGTATTTCTATAAAATCAAGGCTCAACTCTTCACAAAACATCTTTCAAATTCACACAATTACTCTGGCGAAATTGCATCTGAAGAATCAAGCTCTTGCAAATAGGCAATTTTGTGAGATCTTTCATTATTTTTCATAGCTTTGCATCCATTTTCATATCAATTCATAGCATTGATTAGATCAAATTTTGCATTCAATCCATCTTTCATACATTCTAGACTAGTTTCATACATTTTTTCATCTTATTGCATCAGAAATCTTTTTAAAAAATAGATTAATCTACACTCATTATCATTTGCATTCAAATCCTTCGTTTAGGTGTTGCATTGTCACTAGTCTCAGTCTAAATCTGAGAATACCATACTCGCACCTATTAGAAGGCAGTAAATCACCTGGTTAGCTAGTTTCATTCATATTGCAGATTTCTGATTTGCTAACCTCTAATGTTTTACTAAAGTGTTGTGTCTCCGACTAGGTACAATTTTCACACACACGGATATAGCATTTGTATGGATTATGGAAATCTAATAGATTTGAATCATAGGTATGTAAAATAGAATGTTATTTATTATAAATGTAATAATTATGGACATATTGCTAAAGATTGTAAATTTAGAGGTAATGGAACAAGATTAAATGGTTTCATAATAGAAATAGTGCAAATAACAATGATAAAGGAAAGAAAATTGATATAAGTGGTGTTAGAGAAAAGATGAACATAATTTGGATGAAAAAAGAACAAACTAATGCTTCTAGACAAATCACACAAGTTTCTAGTGTGGATCCTTCATCGACAAACTAATTAGGTTTTAGACCTAATGGGGAAACATTAGTAGAGTATATTGAATCCCCTGAATATGGCATCATGAGATGATGTGATAGTAGTTACAGTTGGAGATAGGCTCTATTTAGCTACATTTTTCATCACAGGTAGAAATATTGAATTTTTGGTGTTTGGTGAAGATTTTTGAGTTTACAAGTTTTCCATAGCTCTATTGAAACCCTAGGTACAAATGATAATTAATATAGATCGATGAGTTAAAAGGCAGATTTCATAGTTCATTCTTCACATTATGACTTGGAGAACCTGAGCAGAGCAATTTCACAAGAGATTTGGTGATTGATTTGAGCGACCAACAAATTTGATGAGAAAACCCTAGCGACAGTTAAAAGGTATTTATCTCTTTATAAATCCATCTATTTTAATGGTGAACATTGAAGCTCCTCATATTATTAAGAAACCCACATAGAAATTTAAGAAACATCCTTTCAGATCTATGGAAAACAATCTCGGTGGTGCATTTTTTAGTGTGCCCCATAGTGTTCTCCATGTTGAGATATCCATGTATGTATCCATTGCAAGACTGAGGAACTTGGTGACTATGAGATCAACAATCTATTTGATTTGATGTCAATTAATAGATTTTTGAAGGATGAGTTCAAGAAATTGGAAGAAGTCAAGCTTGAAAAATTTCAAAATTTTCATGTGTTTGATGACTGAAATGGGTGCACATGATGTTAAACCGATCTCATGATTAGTTTTTCTAGGTAGATGATAAACCAATAAAAATCACAAAGGAACTTATGCAAGAGGTTGCTAGATTCAATGTAGTAAGAGAGACACCACAGTTGAAGTCTTCAAAGAAGAGTGTGGTTGAGAAGTTAACGAACTCTAAATGGTATAAGAGAGCAATGATAGTAAATTATATAACTCAACCTGATGTGAAAATGGCCTCAATGATTCTCAGTTATAAATTCTATTATAGTAATAGAATGAACTCAATTTCAGCCACAACCATTCATAGTGCCTACCGGATGCTTAAGGAGAATGAAAAGATAGACGTGTACCAAATTCTAAGAGATCAACTTATGGAAAGAATTACAAAGATTAAGAAGGATAGATCTAAGATAATCAAGTATGGTTCCCTACTCATTCACATTTTTTTCTATATCATGAACTACTTCTTGGGTATAGGGAATATCACATGGCAATAGGACATATCGGTTGCAGTTTAGATTAGTAGATGGTACCAAATGTAAGATGCAAATGGAATAACAAAGGAAATGCATGGCTACTTTAAGATGTTTCAAAGGTAGATGCAATAGAGAGAAAAGATAGTGAAGAAAATTGTAGAGAAGCATATAGACTATGTATGTTTTATGGTTAAAACTGATGCATGTTGCATGGAAGTGGTTGAACCCAAGATATCATAGATTATGCCTATGAGCTATGAAGGAGAACCAAACATTGTGACAACCTATATTGATAATATGTTAAGTGAACCTAGAGATGAGAAAGAGGAGAGGTTCATAACATACTTAGAGAATTATCAAAAAATTAGGACAAAGCTAAATGAAGTATCTTCTGAAAGCAAAATAAAGAAGATGGTTGAGAATATCAATGAAAAGCAAGGCATTTTAAAATGGCCCCTAACTTACCTCTTAGATACTCAAATGTATCCTTAGGTAATGGCTTAGTGAAAATATCAACAACCTGCTCCTTAGTTGGCACATAATCCAACCTTACTTCCTTTTATTGTACATGTTCTCTAAGAAAATGATATTTGATAGCTATATGTTTGGTCTTAGAGTGCATCACTAAGTTTTTAGATATGTTAATGGCACTTGTATTTTCACAATAGATAACCACTAGTTTAGTTACCTTCTCTTGAATGCCTTCCAAAATATGCTTAATCCACACCACTTGTGTATAGTTAATAGAAACAATATATTCAGCTTCAACCATTGATTGAGATATACAGTTCTACTTCTTGCTTGTCCAAGATACAATTACCAATCAATAATGCACCTCCATTTGTGCTCTTCTAATCACCAATATTTCATGCCCAATCAACATCAGTAAACACACTCAAAGATAAATTGCCTTTATGTCCATACCAAAGACCATAGTCTTCAATCCCTTTAAGATATTTGAGTATCCTCTTCTCGTAATAAAATGTGATTCCTTAATATTAGAAGAAAATATAGCCACTAGTCCAATGACCTGTGCTTATGGTCTACTATGCACCACATAGTATAGCTTATTGATCATGGACCTGTAAAGAGTCTCATCCACCTCTTTAGAATCATCTTCTTTTGAAAATTTGCAACTGGTTACCATAGGGATACCAACTGATTTTTAGTCTTCTAACCCAAATGTCTTCAGTATTTCCATTGCATACTTGGACTGACTGATATAGATACCATCTTCCAATTGTTGAACCTGCAATCCAATAATGAATTTAATCTCACCAATCATAGACATCTTGAATTATTTCCTCATTTAATTTGCAAATGATCTACTCATCTCTTCATTGCCACCAAAAATGATATCATGTACAAGTATCTCTATAATCAGTAACCTGTCATTTTTCTCAATCTTTAAGTATACATTACTATTGTCACTTGCCCTTATGAAACCAATCTATATCAGATATGAGTGTAGTCTCTCATACCATTCCCTAGGTGCTTGTTTCAACCCATATAAAGATTTTTGTAATTTACACACCATGTTCTTACCTTTCGAATTAGAAAATCCTTCAGGTTGTTCAATGCATACCTCTTCTTCCAATACACCATTAAGAAAATTTGACTTAATATCCATTCTATATACCTTGAATCCTTTATAAGCATCATATGTAAGTAATATCCTTACACCTTCAAGTCTAGCCATAGGTGAAAATGTTTCACCATATTCCAGACCTTCCTCCTACACATAACCTTTTCACACCAATCTTGCCTTGTTTCTTACCCCTTCACCTTTCTCATTCATCATGTTCCTAAAAATCCACTTCGTATCGATTACATTATTTTCTACCAATCTAGGTACTAATGTCCAAGTTTTATTCTTTTCAATCTGCTCCAATTCTTCTTCCATAGCTATTCATCAAGATAGTAACATTATTCAGATATGTAAGTCCTCTTTTGTTGAGTGTGTTGTTGACTACTAGAATAATGGGTCTTGGGTCAATTTATTTTCTTTAGATCCAAACCTCTCAAAGATTTAGATCACCCTCAATTCCAATATTATTAGAGAAGGTTGGCTTGACTCTTTGATTTGGGCTTATAACCCCATAGGGAAATTCACTATTTCTTCAGGGTTTTCTATTCTCTACCCTTTTGATGGGGATAATTCATATTGGACATCTTGCTGGTTTAAAGTCTTCATCCCTAAAATTGAGATCTTTTACTGGCTTCTTGCTCAAAACAAAATTCTCACTATTGATAACTTGTCGAGGCGTTTTTACTTTATTAACAGATGCTTTCTTTGCAAGAATGATTTGGAGTATATTTACCACCTTTTTTCCATTGCCCTTTTGCCTTGGAGGTGTGGAGTCACATCCTTAATGGGTGGAACCTTTCTTGGGTGTTTCCTAGAAATATCATGGACTTCATTGCTCAATGGGAATGTTCAGCTTTCAATTTGGACTCGAAGAGGGTTTGGTCATTGGTTTCTCCCTATGTTTGCTAGAATATTTGAAGGAATGCAACAATAGGGTCTTTAGGGATAGAGAGGCTTTATCATGGGTGATTTCTAGAAAGACTATCATGGCTATTAAAGAGAATTATATTTTAATTTAAAAAGATGATAATGTTGAATTAGATGGATATGATCAGAACTCCTTCCTATTATGTGATCTAAATTTCAAGGGGAAGAAAAAGAATGATAGGGGGGTCTGGTTTTTTCCTCTCTCCTTGTAGGTTGGCTAAAGGCCAACTTCAACGGTGTTGCAAAAGGAAATTCAGGTCAAGCTGGTTATGGAGGGGTGGTTAGAGACATGTATGGGAATTGTGTTGGATCTATTGCTATCCCTTTGGGTGTGCAGACCAGTCATGTGGCTGAGGTGAAAGGTGCCCTCCAAGTCATCAAACTTGCTAAACACCTCAACTTCCATAACCTTTGGGTTGAAGGTGGCTCTAATAATATAATCAGGTGTTTACTTGGCAAGAGTAAGGCCTCATGGACAATTAAGCCTATCATTAAGGAGGTTGAGGCCATCCATAGTACCTTTGAAAATGTTTTTATTTCCCATGTGTTCCATGAAATGAACAAAGTGGTAGATTGTATAGCCAACCTGGCTGTAATGAGTAAATAAATTATGACTTGCCAAGGCAGTATTAAGCACGACAATGAATTAAAGGAGATAATAAAAGCTTATTTGTCTCACAACTATGTGGGAAATAGTTTTGATAAAGATGTGAATGACATATAAGAACATCAATTTTAGGGATAGCATGATTATTAATTGGGGCAAGTATAATAAAATCCTTTTTAAATTTGTTTGGAACATTTTATGGGTTTTATTTTATGTTATCGCTCTTAGTCAGATTTTGAAGAACTGTCTAGGTCACTATATTGGTCATAGCACCATGAGAGGAGATCCGAAGTGACATGAGCTTGATTTATGTAAAGAATGGAAAGACATGGAGGAGGTTTGGAGACAACTCAAAAAAGGTGGCCTCACCACATACCTGGAACGCCTTCACGGCTTCAAAAGGGAGGTAACTCTTGAATTCGTCAAAGGATGGAATAGTGATTCTATCACTATGTATGGTGTTAATGTTGAGATGAATATTAAATTTATTTTAGGATAACTGGTCTTCCTAGCTCTAGGAGGGAATTCTTTAAGGAAACAAAGGTTTCTGACACCATAGTTTGTAAGTTTCCCAAAACTAGTGAGGAGGAGGATATTCTTGTGAAGGTGGGGGATTATTATAATATAGAATAGATCAAACCTATATGGTAGAAGGTTCTCACCTATATCATTTCCTATTTCACCCTTGATGGGAGGTACTATATGACTTTCACAGTTATTGTTAGAGTAATATTTAGTTTGCTTACTAATTAAATCATACTGATTTAATTCGTTAAGTTATTACTCTTTAGTGCTTAAGCTTTCTCTTAGGTGCATTAATAATTAATTCTTTTATTAATTATTAATGTGCAACTTAGCTTTTTTAGGCTTTAGGGTTTTGTTCACCTTTATAGGTTGAACCTTGTAAATACTTTTTCATGATCTTGGAATACAATTGCTCTCACACCGCTGAGATTTTCCAAGCCCTTGCTTTTTGTCTTCTTGGTTTCCTTTTAGCAATAGGTTATTTGCATGCAGGTGTTCTTGGCATTTTGTGAAGTTGGATTTCTCAACTTCTACATGGTATAAGAGATACCCTACTACTGCCTGTTCTGGTATTCTTGAAGCAAGTTTTTTCAGTTCTAGTATTCTCTACAAGACGTTATTTTTTATTTCTTTTTTGCCTACGAAAAAGGAAAAAAAATTTGGAGCACTTTGGGCAAAAATTGACCTCATAGCTGCGTCTAGAAGGCCCAAAAACCCCTATTTCCATATAAAAATTGACCTATTTGGCCTCCGGGGCTTCTAGATAAATTTTCTAGCCCATTGGGGTCGTATGGCATGAAAAATGAGAATTTTTTTTAAAAAATCTTGATTTTCATGCCATTCTTGGTGTTTTACAGGGCGCCGCCTAGGCACCACCGCTGCCCAGCCTCTGCACCACCCACCATCGCACCACCCACCGGCCCAGCAAGTGACATCACCTACCGAAAAAAAATTTCCGACAGGATTTTTCAAAGTTTTTCAGCGAAAAAAAAATTCTGACAACTTTTTCGGCAAGACAGGCCCGTGATGGGAAAACGGCCATCAAATTTTATGCCATGACTAGTTTTTTCCAGAGAGTTCATTTTCAAAGGTGCAATTGGTTTTTTGGCCATAACTTGTGCATACGGTGTCCTTTTTTGGCAAACAAAATATCACTGAAAAGGTCTTTCTGATATAGATGCAATGATGCTAGTTTGGTTGTTTGAATCATCTATCTGAGCTCTCATTTTTAGCATCAAAGTAGAGGCTTCTGTTTCCTCCATCTCTGCATCTGGTGTCCAGGTTTTCTCCTCATTTTTTGTGCTTTCAGTAATTATTTCTTTGTTGTAAGGGGGATAGAATTATATATTGTGGGGGGGTGCAATTTCCTTTCTATAATTTACTTCAGAAAAGACCCTTCTTCTTTCATCTTCTTCTTCTACCAATGTCGGACCCCTCTGTGGCCCGGCTGACACCACATAATTATCACACCTAGAAAGCACACATGACCAGGCTTCTTATGTCACGTGGCTTATGGTCATGTCTAGATGAGAACCAACCTGTCCTGCAACATCCCTTTGAGATTCTTTAGCATAGAAACAAAATGGATGAAGCCATGGGCTTGTTTGCACTGAACATCTTTGACAGTCTCTTGTTTCACCTAGAAGGTTTGACCACTCCTAGGGCCATTTGGGGTAAGTTTTCAACCTTGTTTGGTACAGTGAATGAATTCTAGAAGCTTCAGCTTGATGCAGAGTTGACCTCTTTGACTCCTTCTAATTTCCCCACTATAGAGGACTTCTTGATGAAGTTCAAGTCTCTGCGTACAGATTTGCAGGGATGTGGGAAAATCAAGATAGATGATGAGTGTATCTATCTGATACTCTCAAAGTTGTGAGGACAATATCAAATCTTTTCTTCCACTTTCTACTCCACCATGGATGCTTTGGGTACCAGACATGTTATGCCCTCTTTTGAGACTTTCTATGACAGGTTGACTTGTGAGTAGTCCAAGCTCATTCAGATGGATTCACTTGCAGGTTTACAATCACAAGCATTGCTTGCCAAGACACCTCAAGATTCACATAAGCAGAAGCTGAAGCAGATATCTGATTCCTCTTCTCAGCACTCTACTGGCCCAACATCTTCTTCTAAGAAGGAGTAACAAAAGACTAAGAGCCCTACCTGTTCCTATTGTCAGAAGGGACCTCATGACGAGTCGCATTGTTTTCAAAAGAGATTTGATGGCTATGAGAAATAGATTGTAGATTTGCAAGCTCTCCTTCAGAAGTGCACTATTTCCTCTCCATCCGCTTCCACCTCACAAGGGTCTTCTTTTCAGTCTTCTACCTCATCTTCAACATCTAGATAGGATTTTGGATAGGGTCATGCATTACGGGCTTCCATTGCATCCCCTTCATAGGTCCCTTGGATACTGGATTCTGGTGCTTCGCACCATATGGCATCTTCTCCGAAGATCTTCTCATCTATTGAGGCTTCTCCTATTCCTCACATTCTCATGGGGAATAACACTGTTATGATAGTCTGTGGGAAAGGTTCAGTACGCATTCAAGATGGCACATTCAATGATCTATTGTATGTTCCATCTATGTCTGCAAACCTTCTCTCGATTTACCAAATTACACACAGTGGATCAAGGAAGACAGTTGAGTTCACGCTAGATTCATTCTTCATTCAGGATAGTGTGACAGATGGCATTGTTTCTATAGGGAAATTTGATTATTCCACCCATCTCTACACCTTCTCACACTTTGGTCCCCCATCTCCATTATCAGAGCACAGCTCTCCTCTTCCACGAGAGCATCATGTGGGACAGTTAGGTCACTTGAACCTCTGTGTTGTTCCTGAGACCACTTCTTTGACTTCCTCACCTCATCTTGTTGGGGTTTCTTCTCTTTAGCAGGACTCTTCTTCAACACTGCCAGACCCTCCAGCTCCATTCATTGAGCCACCAGGTGCAGTTTTTAAGGATTCTCCAGAGGACACTCATCTCCTCTCTCCTCACAGTATCAACATACCTATCATACCCCCTACATTGGGGATTCCCTTTCAAGATCCTTGTGTCTACTCCTTTGAGCATCAGCTCAGCCTTCCAGTGACACCTCATCTTTCGAGGGTACCTCTTTAGTGTTCACTATCTTTCACTCCTTTGTATTGGAGTCACAGTGGTTCATTCATTGTTTCAGGGGTTCTTTCATTCTGGGGGGGCTTTGGAGCCCTGACCCTCTCTCACAGGGGGGTTGGCAACATGCATTGTACTTATGGCTTTGAGAGAGTCTCTTCAAGTCATTTTTTTTCTTTTTCTTACTTTTATATCTCTTTTTGGAGAGGAGTTTTTCCCACTAGGTTTTCTCCTTTGTCTCCGATTTACAGAGATTTCCTTGTACTGGGTACCTGATCAGGCCTTGTTGCCGGGACCCATTTCCTGCTTTCGTAGCTATGCTAGGTTAGCTTCCCCCTGTGCTTAGCTTAAGGGGGGGTGTTAGAGTAACATTTATTTTTCTTACTAATTAAATCATATTGATTTAATTCATTAAGTTATTACTCTTTAGTGCTTAAGCTTTCTCTTAGGTGCATTAATAATTAATTCTTTTATTAATTATTAATGTGCAACCTAGCCTTTTTAGGCTTTAGGGTTTTGTTCACCTTTATAGGTTGAACCTTGTAAATACTTTTTCATGATCTTGGAATACAATTGCTCTCACACCGCTGAGATTTTCCAAGCCCTTTCTTTTTGTCTTCTTGGTTTCCTTTCAGCAACAGGTTATTTGCATACGGGTGTTCTTAGCGTTCTATGAAATTGGATTTCTCAACTTCTACAGTTATCATTTCACTTTGTTAAACCACTTTCACCACAAGGATAGGGTTTTCTTCCCCTATTTTCTACTCAAATCTATGTTTCATTGTTTGGTTGAACATAGGAAGAAACCCAGAAAGCTTGTCTTGCATGAAGGCCTTGTTTTCCTTATTTCAAATTATTGTAAGTTGAGGACTCCCAAACCTGTTATTAAGGACCAAGTAGAGAGGAAATTTGAGGGTTATGGGTCTGATGAAGCTATGAGGAAAATCCCTTAGGGTATGAAAGGAAATAAGAAGACCCTTTTAAGCCTCTAGAAGCAATTTGATAGTGAAAAGGGTATGGAATTAGAAGATGATAGTGAGAGTGAGTCTGAGAAGAAAGAAACTAGTGTTGTCAAGCCAAGGTTCGATGAAGGAAAAGGGATGGAAACTAAGGATGATGATGATTCATTTGTGAACTTTGGTAAGAAGAAAGAGCTCTCTACTTCAAAATTTGAGAAAGGTGATGATGTGGACATTAATGAGGAGGAGAATCCTCCGCCTAAGGGAGCCCAAGGGAAGAAGGGAAACTAGAAGAAAAGGAAAAATGGGAAAGCTATTGATAATTAGATCTAAAAAATTAGTGAGAAGGTGCAATAACGTGAGGTAGGTAAGAACCCTAATCTCAACATTGTTGGGTATCCTAGTTTTGGCTCTTATGTGGGTCATTATAATCCTATAAATATCATTGAGAAAAATGTCTCTATTCATAATGTTTATGGCGCTGGGGGGAAGGAGGACTCTATTCACCCAAACTCTAGGTCTCCTTGGGATATTTTGGGTGCTTAGCTAGAGTTTCTCTATAAGGATAAAACTAAGGTAGATAATTCCCTTTCTCGGGACAACTAGTTTTACAATGAAATTCATAGCCTCAAGTACATGGTTGGAAGTTTGCATGTTCAGCTGGATAATGAGATTCAAGCCATGAACAATCTATAAGATAGGTGTGGGTAGATCTCGAAGTAGATAATGTTTTTTGATGAGGGCATGAGGAACATTCCTTGTGGAAGTAAAGAGAAAATGAAAACAATTATCCAAAAGCTCAAAAAAAATTTAGGTCGAATAGAAAAGAAAGAAGAGAATATGGAAGTTGGCTAGGTTATTTTGGATAAGGAGGTTTTTTTTGTTGCCAAGGAGGGTCCAAGAAAATGAACACAGGTGAGTCTTAGGAAGAAAATACAGGATTTTTCTTTGGCCATTCAAACTCTAAAGGACACCGAGGAGGATGTTACTATCATAGAGAAATAGGTAGATGACACTCTTAAGGAGCTGGCCTAGGCTTCTATTTGTTTTTTCTTTTGTGTTCTATTTTGTTTTTTTTGGTCTATGTTTTCTCATTTTGTTTGTTTGGATCTGTATTGTAGGTCACTGGTTGGTTCTACTGGTTGTGTATGTGTCAGCAGTGTCTTGTTTTGGTGAACTTTATTGAATATATTTTGTAATACTTTCTAAGGGCTTTCGAGGTCCCCTTTAAAACCTATTTTTCCTTAATACAAAACAATGATAGTTCCAAGAGATCTGAGCTCTTGTATAACTAAAACCCTAATGAAATACTGAGGTAATAAAGTTCTCAATACTTTGCTTACCACATCCTCCTCAGAAAGATTACCTCTAGCACTATGGATAGCAGAAACAACCTCTTTGATTCTCTAATTGTATTGTTCTATGTTCTCATTCTCTTGCATCCTCATTTAATCATACTTTCCTCTCAAAATATCAACTTTTTCCTTTTGCACATGTGGATCTCCACTATAGATGATCTTTGACTTCTCCCACATCTCATGAGCAATATCCAAGTCTTTGACATCAATAAATTTTGCATCTGAAAGAGTACTGACAATAGCTTCCATTTTAGTAGTATGTTATTATCTGATATTTAGTTGACTAGTGGTCAGGATTCCTAAAGGGACAATATACTTAGTGACCACATGATCCCAATACTAATTTCCCATTCCTTTAAGATGGATCTTCATTCGACCGCACCAAATTGAGTAGTTCTCTCTTGTGAATTTAGGACCTTCCTTTCTCATCATCTTTGGATCTTTACCTCAAGTTGTTAAGATTCACCACAATAGAGGACCAAATCTCTAATACCAATTGTTAGTCCTAAGCTTAGATTACTGAGAGGGGGGTGAATCAGTAATCTACCAAATGTGCTACTTTTTTAAACTTTTAAACTTTACCATAACATTCACAAGATTATCAAAAATAGCAGCAAATGAAAAACATAATCTTAAGCACATTCACATAACAATGAAACACTTGACACAAAGGTTTGTCTCATCGAAACCCAAATCAAGGAAAAACCATGGTGGGGATTAGTACCCACTAAATGATGTACTCTTCTGAAGTATGCCTTGTGAGGAACTTAACCCTATTAGGAGTTTACAAAAGCACTATTAGGTTCTACCCGGTCAAAGGATTTACCTTGGGCCTATTAGGATGTTTACCCTATTAAAAGTAGCCTTGTTAGAGGACTTTAAATGCCTATTAGGACCTTTACCCTATTAAAAGTAGCCTTTTTAGAGGACTTCAAACACAAGCTAATGTGTCACCTTATTAGAGGATTTACAATAGGGACTTATTAGGATCCACCCAATTAAGGGATTTTGAATATTGTAACTATTAGGGAACAATAGAGAGAATGATCTGTAAAAATAGCACTACCTCTGCTTGATCAGATCCACCGAATCACAAAATCTCTTCATAACATAATTAACTATGTTCTGGATTCATCGCAACTCACACTTTACACCACACTTTCCCAACACATGACTAATTGAATTAATAATTTTAATTTATTATAACTCATGTCATAGCACCTAATGTTTCTCTCAATCCCATTTTTCCCTCATATGACACTTTCCCCTTTCTCATGTGTCACACTCACTAATTTATCCCCCCTAATTTCTCCTCTTTTTCATGCCCACTGATTTCTCCCTTCCAATATTACTCTTCAATTTGTTATAGTTTGTCATAATTTGCCATTTGTCAAATCCATTCTCCCTAATTTTTCATTTTAGATAGGGAAGTCAATTAGTTTAAGAATATGAAAATCTCAATCACGAAAAGCATTAAAAATCACATTCAACTATCCCTAATCCTCAACGAAGCATTTAAAATTGAATTTGCATAAAAAAGAAATAACATATAAACATAGAAATTTAAATTATGCAAACTCAATAGTGCTCCATTGTTTTTCTTTCTCCTCCAATTTTGATGTTGCTCTTTATGACAAGTGCACTAATATGACCAAAAAAGAAAGTACAAAAATTTAATAAAAGTGAGGATATTCAAATCGTGGTTAGTTTTAAAATGGGAAAGAGACCCATTAAATATAAAATTGACTTGAAAAACAAATAGAGACAAAATGAACACTTAGAGGGAAAAGAAGAGCCAATGTTCAATATAAAACAAAATTTCTATTTTCCCTCCAATAAAGCCCAAAGGTCATTTAAATAATAAAATATTTAAATGTGAAATAAAATAAGACAATAAAAAACCATTTGAAATTGAAGGTGAAATAAAAGGCAATAAAGCATAAATAAATGAGATTTATTTATGCAAAAAGGTGACATTAGGAGATAGGGATATTAATTAAATGATTAACTCCCTAGGCACACACATTAGGACATTAATTAAAAAACTATTTAATTAAAATTAAGATAAAATGACAAACTAAACAAAATAAATGAAAAGCTAATAATAATAAATGATAAATGACTTATAATTAAAATCACTCAAAAATTGATTAAAAAAATAGCTAAAATTGACGAATGACAAAAAATAGAAGATGAGAGCAATGACCATTTTTAGGTGTCTACATTTTGCCCCTATTTGAGATAATGTGATTTTGAGTGTTGTTTCAAAGAAAAAAGAAAGATCGAATTAAAAGGACAACTCAAACACAAAATCCACAAGGGTGCTCCCTCAAAAAATTGGACGAAAAACTTGAAAAGAAGAGGCCAATTTTTTTTAAAATAAAGCCAAGAACACAAGACCCAAACAAGGTTGACCGGAGAGAGAAATAAGAAAAGGCAGAAGGCAAACAAATACAACTTAAAAGGACATGAACAAAAACAAAAGTAAAATCAATCCTTGCTTTTCTTTATTAGTGCATTATTTGTATTTTGTAGAGCTTTTTGATATAGAAAATTGAATGTGTCACATCATGACATATATGAAGTAAGAGTGATCCTGTGATCCTTTTTGCATGAGATCAAACATAATGAAAATAAAGAATGCCCCAATCTACCCTTAAGCATATGCACATCATGGGTCGAGGTACATGACCCAAACTTTCATGAGAATGTCCCACAAATAGAAGACAAAGCCAAAAATAAAGGACCGTGAACCATCCCGTCCAATCTCAACACTCAGTGGTATCCTTGAGTGGCATAGGAGCATGGTTTCAAAATAAAACCAATAAAAGATAAAACTTAATAAACCAAGAAATCCAACAACTAGTTAGATTTAATTGCCAAAATTAATATCCTAATGATGATGATAATAATAATAATGATAAATGTGTTTTGTTTTAGGAAGGACACATCTTGTATAAGATAAATGGTAAGATAATGGCAATGTCTAGTTTCGAGAAGGACACATCCCATTTAAGACAAAATGTCAATAGGAAAAATGACAAAAGACTGGATAATGATGATCGATTGATGATGAAAATTTTGATCAAACTTATTAATGACAAGATTGGATAGGCTCGTCTATTGATGCATGGTTCATGAAGCACAGGGTTCTACATCTCTTGATTGTATCTCTTGAAATGTCTACCTTGTTGTAAAGGACAACTTATTAAAAATAAAATGAATGATAAATGAAATGAAATGACATTGGTGTCAGAAACTGACACTTTTGATTTTTTTATTTTTTATTTTTTAAAAAAAAATTATTCTTTTTTCAGGACTTTTTGCAATTTTTAGGATTTTTTCATGACATTTTACAATTTTTATAATTTTTTCAAGCTATTATTTAATTTTTATAAATTTTTTAGGACATTAATGCTCAATCAAGATGTATTTCACTACCCCCAGTTCCTATAAAGGAAAGGAAATTTTGAAGGTATGAATGAATTGATGGAATGACAATGGATAGAGGAAAGATGGTAGCAATTTTATAACGGATGGATGATTTGACTCCCAAGGACTATTGGACAAGGGGAGAACATGTTCTTTTACAAGCTAATGGATTGGACATGACAAGGTAAGGTAATGACATTGTGCACTGAATGGAAAGAGATATTGCATAGGAATGGACATGCCAAAAGGTTTTTGAAAACATGTTTTTCATTATACGTCTTTACTTTATATCAAGATCAAGGGATAGATTTGGATAGGATAATGATAGGAAATAGATAGAACATGAAAGGATAAGCAAGATCAAAGGATGGGTATGAGATACAAATGAAGTTTCAAATAACGGCCAATGATAAGGACTAAAATGAGTGTGAATAGGATTAACAATAAGGACCAAAAGGGATACAAAAATGTGAAGTAGATAAAATACATGAGACTCGTGAAGATCTTTAGCCTCATCAAGATCAAAAAGGAAAAATGGAATATGGATGCAAATAAGGATGATGGATACAAGGGATGAAGGATAATGGAGGTCAAGATGGAAGGTCGATGATGGAAAAGGAAATATGGATGCAAAAAAAGATGATGGATATGAGAGATAAAGGATAATGAAAGATGTGATGGATAGGATATAATAGGATAACAAGAATAAACCTACCCATACATATGGTATGATATGATAAGATAACACTGGCGAACATACCTCCAAGTATGGAACACAAAATATTCATAGATTATGCATGACACTTTTTACCAAGTTTTCATCTTGGTACTTTCCCAAAGTGTATGTTTGCCAGGTTTTCATTTATGGATGAATGATTTTTGTCTTTTTGTCTTTTTTCCTTCTTCTTTCTTTTTTTATGACTTTTTCTCCTTTTTTTTGACATTTTTTGACATTTTGGAAAATAGTGGATGTGTGTCATGAAATGGACAAAATAACTCAAGCATCTTATTCTTTAGATGATACTCTTGAATGATGTGAAATAATGGACCATGTATATGAAAGGTATGCTCAAAGACATTGGTAGGGTAACAAAATGGATGATTGGATAAAACAAGATACAAATTTATGGAAAAAGATTGGATATGATGGATGAAAGGATGGAAAGTTGGTATTGGATAATGAAGGGGCTATAAGAAGACTTGATTTTGTGTGGATGGGAATGAGAGAAATAACATCATTGGTGCACACCTTTAAGGGTGGTGAAGTGATGGAGGACAAGTAGATTTGAAAATTTGGAGGAACAAATGTGGATATTGGGACATAAGGACCCAAAATGGATTTGGAAAATGGATGATGTTTAGATGGAGGGATAATAATTTTGGATGCTATCTTGAATTTTTATTTGGGAAGCTATGCTTCAAGGAGATTCTTGGGAATTCACATAGATTTTGATTTTTCATTCTTTTGTGGTTCCTTAGAACACATTACGTGTACAAGAGGCTTAGGAACCCTTATAGCTTTTGAATTTTCTTTCTTTTGATTAGTGGGCCCTTATGGCCTTTTGTATTTTATTTTATTTTTTCTTATTAGCCTTTCTACCCTTTTGGATATTTTTTTCTTTTTGGATAATATCTTGATTTATTTGCACATATTGATTAGATGGGAAATGTTGATCCTTGTCTACATGTGTATTGTTAGACTTAGAGGCTTTATAATTGGCATCTAAATTGTTGGGAGAATGAATGGGATTAATGGATGGATATGAATAATATGGAGGAATTTTGAATGGATCATAATAATGTGGAGGTCTTTTGGATGGATGGAAGGTCCTCAAAGATGTGCCTTTTCTGACCTTGACTCACAAAAGGATAAATATATTGCAAGCTAATGTATGGAGGGATATATGGACCTAAGATGGATGGAAGGGTTGAAGGGGGAGGTGTAGGTTTGAATTCATATTTTTTAGGGACACCAATGTCTTGAGAATGTGGTGTGTAATTGAGGTCATGAACATTAGTATTGTATTTGATATGGAGGGGTTTAAATATGTCTTTCTAGTGGAGGCCTAACCCTTTGTCTTGATAATGCATGCTTTGAAAACTACCAACTAGATACTTGTTTCTTTGGAAACATAACATGAGTCCATTTTCAGGTGGACATGGTAAAAAAGACATGATAGGAGCATGAAGTAAACCAAACCCAATATAAGTGGAGGAGCTCTTTTGATATGTTGTAGTGTGTTCATGAACATCTTACACAAAAGTTTTAGAATCATGAAGGGGATCAAGAGATATGAAAGGTTCTTCATAAGGTGGAATAATATGAATAATGGGATCATTTAGAAAAATAGGATCGCATGGTGGACATGGAGGAATAGGGATGGAGGGATCTTTAGGAGGATCCTAAGGGATGGTGGAATCTTATGGTGGACATGGTGATAAAGGAATGCTTTGATCTTGACTAAGAAGGGGATCATCAATATCCATATTAAGGATAATATTCTCTTAACCTTGGATGGAATCATTAGGAAAAATGAAAGGAATGTTATGATCTTGATTAGGAAGTGGAAGGTCGATAAGACTTGGAAGGACACTTTGTTCTTGAGAGGGATTGGAATCCTCATTGATAGGATGGACATGGATGGTAGGAATGTCATTAGATTCTAGGAAGATGAGATATCTAGGTCAAAAATTGTATTGGATTGATCATTCTTGGGATCTTCATGATCTTGATTTATTTTAGGACTCATTTATTCATGCTTTGAGTCATCCTCTTGATATGGTCTTGGCATATGAAATGATTCTAGATGGGATGTAATAATTGATGAATTGAAAAAGGGGCATGTACCAAGGAATATATTATATTGGAAATCTATTAGGGATAGCCCTTGGGAGGTTTCATCATTGGATATGCCATTTGATGGGGATGGTATAGATTGTTCTTGTGAAACTACTAAGGTTGAAGGAATGGTGAGAGATATCAAACCTATTTGAGGGAAAATTCCATGTTGGGATATGGGTGTGTCATTAGTGTGATTACTATGGAATGAGCCATTTCTAGACATGGGTAAGAGATTATGATCATGCTCAAAGATAGTTTCTTGTGTATGACCCATCTTTTGAGGTAAATCTTTGAGAGAATAGGTTTGTAATTTTTTTCTTTTCAAATGATTTTGTTTGATTTACAAGATTTAATTTAGCCTCATTCCACCTAGATGTAATCTCAGAACTTGATTCTATTTTTTCTTGAAGGTGAAGGGCATATGCAATAGGATCACTAAGAAACAATGTTTCACAAGCTTTATCAATTTCTTTTTGAGAAAATTATACTAAAAGATCATGACCATCTTGCGAGGGCTCTTAATCTAAGGATGGTTGAGATTGAACATGAGACTCTTTTTTAGAATTCCAAGGTGATTTGGATTGGACATAATTACAACCTAGATGGAAAGTTGGCTCAACATGTGAGGACTCCAAGTCTAAGGATGGTCAAGATTGAATATGAGACTCCTTTTGATAATTTCAAGGTGGTTTGGATTGGACATAATTATAACTTGGATGGAAACTTAATTCAAAATGTGAGGAGGATCCTTGTCGGTCATGATATTTGTTGGATCCTTGTCGATCAAAATGAGGAGCTAGGTATAGGGAATTGGGAATCATGTATAAAGTTGGATTGTTGTAGAGCTCCAAATAAATTCATATGCAATGATTGGGTTGAATTTGTAGGTGACCTATTAGCATCAAAATACAGGAATTGTGTAAGTTCAAATTGAAATGGTCTCATGTTGAAGTTGTCCATGGATGGTCTTGAGGAATTTCATCATCTCCTAGCAGCTTGGGACCTTGTTTCAACCATTGTTGTGGACCTATACGAGATATACATAAGGAAAATACCTAATACAAATCTAAAGGGGTGGAAGATAAAATGCAACCTAAGGGAGATAATTTGTACCCTATAACTCTAAGATGCTATGGATAATGCAAGTCAAAAATGGAAAATGAAATGGGAGGGGACCCTAAAGGTGGTCTAATAAAATGAGGGCAAATGATAGTATGATAAGAACAAGGTTGTGATATTGTGGAGGACAAGGAATTAGATGCAAATGATAGGGATACAATGAAGGATAACTAAGGGATCTGATAAGTCCAAAATGATAATGACAAAATGGTAACAAGGACAAGATTATAAAGGAAACCTGAGGTGATAAACTATGACAAGTGAAATGGATGAGAAAATAAGGAATGCAAGGATGGAGTAAATAAATGACCAAAGGGATGATCTAAGATGCAAGTGAATAAACCTAAAGGAAACCTATGGAAAGTTGAAACAATGCTATAAGGTTTGAGTTTCCTATGTTTGAAAGTTTGGATAATGTTTTTTTATCAAGGTTTGGTAAAAGTTTTTGTGCAAATATTTGAAATTTTGGATAACTGATTGTTGATTAGGGATATGTTTTGAACACACACTCCAAACCAAGTGTTTTCATATGAGAATGAAGACAAGCACAACCTATGGCTAGACAAGGACAATACTCACTAAATTTCCACTTGGACAAGTATATTTGCGCTTACTTAGAGAAGATAGCCTAGAAGCTTGGAGGCACGGGTTCCCCCTTATAGTGCACTCACTTCTTGGGCATGCCAAGCTTCAAATTCTAAGGGTCATCACTTCCCAAAGAACTTCCATCTCTACTAAGAGCTGCAAAAGTGAGGTATGTCTTCAGGATTTCACTAGCATTAGTTAATAGAAGGATTTTGGTCACTAACACAATAGGTTTCTAGTAAAACTTGAGGGACCAACATGATATGAGCATCTAGTGAGCCACTTAAGGCCCTAACCAATCCTACTAAGGTTTTAATATATGGAAGGTATGCCCACTTTTGAAATGGCACTGTACGGTAAGCGCTAATATTGGTCAGGAGTTGGCTTTGGCCTTATCTCATTTATATAGTAGACCGAATTGAAAACACCACTTGAGGTTGTTCCCTTAGGGTGAGTACATATTTCCCCACCAAGGCAAGCCTCTCTAGAAGATAAAACAAATTTCTCTTGCACCCAAGATCTACGAAGGCGAGGGGAGAGGATACGTTTGTTTTATATTGGCTTCTATGTAAACAAAACATTTCAAAGCACCAAGCACATCAAACACTTGGTTAATTTTAAGCACCAATATAAGGTGTTTGCTAAACTAAATAGACAGTTGGTTTCAAAATAAAATCTTTGACAAACATCATGCACTAAATGTCATTAGTAGTTTTAAAATAAAGTCTTTAACAATCAATTAGTACCTACACAAGCCCACAAAAAGAAATAAATTAGCTCCCCCCAAAAAAAAGAAAATCAAAACACAACTAAACAAAAATCTAACTAGCAAAATCAAAACTAAAATCTAATATAATTTAATAAAAACAAAATCTAATTTAAAATATTAATCTAATTAACAAAAGGAAAATCTAATCTAATTTAACAAAAACAAAATTTAATCTAAAAAACAAAATCTAATCTAAAGAATTAATCTAATTAACAAAAAAGAAAATTTAATCTAATTTTTTAAAAAAATCTATGCTAAAATACTAACTCTAAATTAAAAATTAATTAAAAATAAAATAAGATAATCTAAACTAACATTAACAAGACAAAATTAATCACTAACTAACAAACCAATTAACAAAACTAATTATGGCGAGCGAAGGTGGAGGAGCGCGAGGTGCTGGAGGATTTTTGAACCCTTCTTTGGGTGGGAATCCTGCTGCAGGAGGATCTCAAGCGAATACAGTGGTAGGTGTCAAGAATTCCAAGGGAGATGGTGAGAAGGATGTGGAAGGGGACAAAGACCCAAACCGGAATCAGCCCCGTGAAGGTGGGAAAAGGGGCTTTTTTGAATCATGATATGGGCGGGAAAGATTCCTCTGGAAATGTTTAGAGATCTCTCGCGCCAGAAACACAGAAAAAGGACAAAGATGTAGCAGTCGAGGGCTCCACAAAAGAGAATAAAGGGGAAAAATCTCTCCCAAGATCCCATAATCGAGAAGAAGAACCAAAGGCAAGTATTGTTGTCGGTAAGTCTTTTGCTGAAGTGATTGATGGTCAAAATTTCTTTGAAAATGCTGCCAAAGGTAGTTGGACTTCTCTATTTGGTGTGAAACCTACTGGGAAATCCTCTTTCCCCCTAGTTGATAACACGTCTGACCTTGAGAAGGGATTATTCATTATTTCTCTTCCTGATTCTCTAGTTGATCATACTGTTGCCTCTATGAGAAAAATGTTGGTAGGCAAGTTCATGGGTCCAAGACCTAACATAGATGTTGTAAGGGTTTTTGTAGCAAGGAAATGGAAGCTTAAGGGTCAAGTCAACATTGCTGCTTTGCCAAAAGGTTTTTTCACCTTTGAGTTCTCTAGCTCTGAGAATCTTTCTGATGTTTTGTGTGGAGGCCCTTGGATGCTCGGTAAATCATCCTTAGCTCTTTAGAAATGGGGGGCTAAACTTGATCTTAATATGGATATGTTTGAATCAGCCCCATTGTGGGTTCGATTCCAGGGTCTCCCTCTGGAATATTGGCATGAAGATGTCTTTTCAAGATTGGCTAGCTCATTTGGGGAGCTACTTTCAATCGATCCAATGACAGCTGCTAAGACAAGACTAGTGTATGCTAGAGTCTATGTTAACATAAATCAAAAGGTTGATCTCCCAGAAGTTATCACTATAAATTCCAAGCTTGGAACCCATATTCAAGTGGTGGAGTTTGAGTCCCTCCCCTTTGCATGTTTCACTTGTAAGAAATATGGGCACTAGGCAAAATAATGCCCTTTAAAACCTACCGTTAAGCCTAAAAAGAAAGAACCAAGAGCTGAATGGAGAGAGAAAAATGGACCTTCCTCTTCTCTTCTAATTCCTCCTAAGTCATCTGAGGAAGGTAAAATACAAGATGCCCAGATTGTTAATCCATTTATTCAGTCAGAGGGAGACAAGAACCAGGAATCAGTCAAAAAGGACCATCCCTGAACTATTGAGCAAGAGAATTCAAATATCTCAGAACAAGAGAAAATGGATCCTTAGCCCCAAATTGCTCCTCAGGAAGGATGTGTTGAAACGGAGCCTTCAAGTCCAATGATAGATTTGCATAAAGAGAAGGGCAACTCCTCTGCTTCCACAGGGATAGGAAACAAAGAGCTAGACAACTCAGATCTTCCCCCTGTTATTAAACAGGTGATTCCCAATGCTAATGGTAACAATAGAAAATGTTGGTCTAAAGTTGGTGAGGAGGACATTCAAAAAGAAAGCTTTGATGAATTTTCTCCTATCCCAAATATGTAGGAATCTCCTTGGTCTGAGGTTAAAAATAATAAGAGAATCAAGAAAATCTCTAGGAAGGGAGTCCCGATCCTAAAAGTTCCTGAATCAAGGAAAAAGGTAGAAAATACTCCTTTAGGGGGAGTCCAGACCAGAAGGAAGAAAGCTGATGTTGGATCGCCTCAAGGGGGAAGAGGTAGACCTACCCAAAAAGCTGTGAGAGAGCTAGTAGCAAAGCAGAGTATTGCGGATGGTAAACAATCTACTATCCCAAAGATTTGTTCTCCAACCCTCTAAATGAAGATTATGTCATGGAATATTAGAGGTCTTAACAGTCCTCATAAACAAGATGTTCTTAGGAATATTGTTAGAGATATCAATCCTGATATTATGCTTATCCAGGAAACTAAAATGAATAGAGAGAAAGTTGAAAAAATTAACCCTTTTAAGAATGGAAGTAGTATTGGAAGCAACTCTGATGGTGCTTCTAGAGGAGTTGTTATCTTTTGGAACAACTCTATTGTTAAATGCACGAAGATCCATGTTGAGAAGAACATTATTCTCATTCATGTTAATCACCTCAAAGCTGATTGTTCTTGGAACTTGATGAATATCTATGCTCCTAATACCAAAAGTGGTAGGTTCAAATTTTGGAAAAGATTAAAAGAAATCAAAAATAATTTCCAGACTCCTAGCTGGATGGTTATGGGAGACTTCAACACCCCTTTGTTGTAGATGATAAAATGGGTGGAGCCCTATCTCAAGTTGATAGTAGAATGGATCTCATGGAGTATATTAATGATCAATATTTCATCGATATGGAGCTGGAAGGGATTTCCTATACTTGGTCGAATAGGAGAACTAGTGATGATCTCATTCAAGTGAAACTTGACAGAACTCTCCTTTCCCTTGATTGGCTCTCTAATTTCTCTTGCTCTTTATCTTCTTCCATTAGGATTGGTTCTGATCATTTCCCTATTATTTTCAGTGCTAACATTCTGAATGGAAAAAAGAATATCCCATTTCTCTTTGAAAAGATGTGGTTATCCCACCCTAATCTGAGGGACTGTATCTTCAACTGGTGGAATTACAATCAGGAAGGAAGTGCCATGTATAGAATAGCTAAAAAGTTGAGTAACGTCAAGAGAAATGTTAAAATTTGGAACAAGGAAGTCTTTGGAGATATCTTCAAGGAAAAAAGTAACAAATAGGAAGAGATCAAGGTGATTCAAGAGACTATTCAAAAAGAAGGTCTCTCTGATGAGCACAAAAGAACTGAGAATGAGTTGGTGGCAGAATACCACAATATCATTTCTAAAGAGTAGTCTTTTTGGAGGAAAAGATCAATATCCCTATGGCTTAAAGATGGAGACAGAAATACCAGGTTCTTCCATATGACTACCATGAAACATAAAGCTATTAATAGAATTTCTTCTCTTATTGTGAATAATAAGACTGTGTTGAAGGAAGATGATATAAGAAAGGAAATGGTTCAGTCTTTCTCTCTTCTCCTATCCAAAGAAGACAACCTTGATTCTCAGAGACAACTTGAGATTCTCTCTGCTATTCCCTTAATCATAGATAGAGATGCCAATTCTAGACTCAAAGCTATCCCTAATGATAAGGAAATTAGAGATGATGTCTTCTCCTTTGAAGGTGAAAAATCTTTGGGCCCTGATGGCTTCCCCCTTTTCTTTTTTCAGTAGTTCTGGGAGATCAATAGTCAAGATGTTCTAAATGTTGTCAAAGAATTTTTTGGAACTAAAGCTCTTCTAAGAGAACTCAATGCCACATTCTTGTTTCTTATTCCTATAAAACATGGTGCTAATACGGTGGACTCTTTCAGACCTATTAGCCTCTGTAATGGGATTTACAAGATTGTAGCCAAAGTTATGACTTCTAGACTGCTCTCTTTGCTACCCTCTATTATCTCCCCCCAGAAAAATGGTTTTGTTCTGGGGAGACAAATCCTTGACTCCATTGTGGATTCTCATGAGAACATCCATTCCCTTATTGCAACCAAGAAACGGGGCTTTCTCATGAAACTAGATTTATCTAAAGCCTATGATAGGGTTGATTGGCAGTTTCTTCAAAAAATCTTAAGCAGCTTTGGATTTGATGTGGGGATTATCATAATTATTGATCAGTTGATGTCTTCTATTACCTCCTCTATTATTGTTAATGGTGGCTCCTCCAATTTTTTCAAACCTTTGAGGGGTCTTAGGTAGGGGGATCCTATATCCTCTATTCTATTTTCTATATTGGTTGAAGGAATGGGAAGATATATCTCTAAAATTTTCAATGATGGAACCATTACTGGCCTCCAACCTTTCTCAGTCAGGTCTTCCTGCTCCCATGAGCAATTTGTTGATGATACCCTTTTTATGGGGGAAGCAACTATTAAAGAAGCCAGGAACCTCAAAAAAGCCCTAACTATCTATACCTCAGCTATGAGTCAACTTATTAATTGGAACAAGAGTTTCATATACTTTATTAACACCCCCCTGGAGTGACAGGCTATGATTTCCAAAATTCTTGGTTGCAGCATTGGTGATCTTCCCTCTTCCTATCTAGGTCTCCCTCTTTTCTCTAAACCCCCAGATATTTTTTGGAATCAAATTGTTGATAGATACAACAGGAAGTTGGCTGGTTGGAAAGGTGCTCTCCTTAATAGCTCTGGTAAGCTTCAACTCTTGAAGTCAACTCTGCAAAACCTTCCTGTGTATGCCCTGAGTCTCTTCAAGATTCCTCACAAGTTTGCGATGGTGCTTGAAACTATCCAAAAAAGATTCTTATGGACTGGTGTTGAAGATAAAAAAAAGACTGAGTCTGATTGCAAGGGAAAAAATTTGTAAGCCTAAGAGAAAAGGGGGATTGGGGTTAAGACCTATCAAGCTTGTCAATAAGGCCCTCTTGGCTAAGTAGGTTTGGAGAGTCTTTGGGGATACCAAGCAATGGAATGGCATTATTAGAAGCAAATACCTTTTTAACTCCAATGGTCTGAAGGACCTCTTAAACAATGATGCAAGGGTGAATGGATCTTACATTTGGAATAGTCTCTGCTCCTCTATTGAGTTTTTGAGAGAAGGTATAAGATGGAAACTTGGAGATGGGACCAATATTGACTTTTGGGATGATCCTTGGATCCATTATTGCCCCCTATCAGAAAGACAAGAGTTGAAGGATATTATAATGCAAGCTAAAAACACTATTGGCAGCAAAGTCTCTGATTACTGGCTTATTAACTCTTGGAGGGATCTTTCTAGCCTTGATAGAAATCTATCTCCCCTTATGGTTGAGTTGCAGTCCTGGTTCAAAGAAGTTAATCATCCTAACAAATTTTTTTGGAACCCTTCTTCTAATGGTGAATTATCGGTGGCCTCTGCCTGCTCCTTCTTCTTCTCTAAGGAGGTTAAGCCTCAATGTGCTGCTATCTGGTATAAATTCCTTACTCCTAAGATCAATTTTTTCTATTGGATTCTTATCTAGAATAAGCCCCTAACCATTGATAATCTTGTTAAAAGAGGTTTTTATCTTGTTAATAGATGTATTATGTGCAAGGATCAAGCTGAATCCTACGACCATCTTATGCTTCATTGTAGTTTCACTCGGAAAGTCTGGTCCTTGGTTTTTCAAATTTAGAATTTGTGTTGGTTCTTTCCTAACTCTTGGCAGGACTTCGTCACTTAATGGAGATGCCCCTTTGACAATGCTATAATGATTGCCTTTGTGCAAATAACTTATGGGTTTCCATACGTTTATTCATAGTTTGTTTAAAATTCCTTCATGTAATTATCCTTACGAACATCCCAGATATAACGTTAGATGTGATGAATAAGGTGTGAGATATCATTAGCACCTCCCAAGGTTTCTCTTATTATGTCATGATTAAAGATATGAATGTTCACTTAGAATCATTGAGCACGTGTTGGATTGCATAGAACATTGTTCTTGTGTGTACTTAGTATTTGGAGTAAAGTTGTGTTACTCCTACTATTGAAATAAAAGAGGTGAAAGTCGAATATTAATGAGTATAAATGTGGAGGAAAGAATAGTCATGTGAATTTCCTAGACTTATATTTGTTGTACCTATTATTCATTTGTTATATATTTATGCTTCCTGAATATGTTGAATTTTCATGAACACCTTGAAGTGAAATATATATAAACCTATATGTGTATTCTTTAGTTTTCTCCATGAACTTTCATGAATCCAAGTTATACATACCATTTGAACTAGACGAGATATTGGTGGAACTATGAGCTTGACATGCTTTGATATTTAAGAGAATAATTTTTGTCTATGTTCCTATATGTATGTTGAATGCACCCATGAATCATGATGTATTATGCATTACATGAGAATCTTTGCAAAATATTTTCCATATGTGTGAAATGGAATTAGTTTTACATGAAATGATTTTGAAAGTCCATGATATGTATAGTAAAAATTGAATGTGGATGTACCATGTAGCACATATTCTATTACTTTAGTTAGTTTTACTTTGTTAGTCTACCTCTAGCTAGGCTTAGTATCTTTTGTGTCAAGAAAGATTCTAGGGAAACATAACTACTTCATGGTAGGGTGGCAACGCACTCCTAGAATATTCTCGCCCCTAGTGTTTTGTGTGAAACATGTTTCTAGAGCTCCTGTCAGGAAGGTCTTCATTTTTAGCATATTATGAGTTCTTTGTAACCAACCAATTGTCTATTGTAATGAAATTTGCAAACTTATATTAGTCTCTTTTGGTATGTTGTTGTTTCGATAAATTGGTCGAAACTATTAATATTTTGGATGTATTATGTCATGTGATGTATTGGGGTGCATTCGTCAGTTGGTCGACAATCTTCTTGATTATGGATTCACATGTCACTTAATTAGTTCAACAGTTTTGGTTGAATCTTGTATTCTTTCTTTTTAATTCGATGGAAATTATGTTTGTCTTGTTGACATGTGGTTTCGACATTTGACTTAGTTGACCAACTGATCCCTTGTCTTGTGGATATTGTTGATGTGACACAAGTTGTCGAGAGTTTCAATCTTTACAAAAAAAAAGCCCAAAGGTCATTTAAATAATAAAATATTTAAATGTGAAATAAAATAAGACAATAAAAAGCCATTTAAAATTGAAGGTGAAATAAAAGACAACAAAGCATAAATAAATGAGATTTATTTATGCAAAAAGTTGACATTAGGACATAGGGATATTAATTAAATGATTAACTCCATAGGAACACACATTAGGACATTAATTAAAAAATTATTTAATTAAACTTAAGACAAAAAGATAAACTAATCAAAATAAATGAAAAGATAATAATAATAAATGATAAAGACAGATAATTAAAATCTCTCAAATTTTAGTTCACATTAGGTTCACCAACTATAGATAGGGAAATCAGTTAGTTTAAGAATATGAAAAAATCAACCACAAAAAGCATTAAAAATCACATTCAACTATCCCTAATCTCAATGAAGCATTTAAAATCATATTTGCATAAAAAAGAAATAACATGAAAACATAGAAATTCAAATTATGCAAACTCAATAGCGCTCCATTGTTTTTCTTTCTCCTCCAAATTTGATGTTTCTCTTTATGACAAGTGCACTAATATGACCAAAAAAGTATGAAAATGTAATAGAAGTGAGGATACTCGAATTGTAGTTAGCTTCAAAATGGGAAAGAAGACCCATTAAATAGAAAACTGACTTGAAAAACAAATAGACACAAAATGAATGGTCAGAGCGAAGAAAAAGAGCCAAGAGTCAATAATAAAATAAAAGTTCTAATTTAACTCCAAAAAGCCCAAAAGTAAATTATAATAGAATATTTAAATGTGAAATAAAATAAGACAATATAAGCCATTTGAATCCTACGAAAAAATATGTAGATCAAAGGATCAAGGCGAAGTGAGGATTAGAAAATTTATATGGAAACATAAGGCATTAGGGGCTATGTTGGTCTAGAGGATGCATAAAGAACCACAACTAAAATGAGCTACAATATTGCAAACAAAATATCTTGATATTAACAATCCCTATAATGCCCCTCCCATAGTCTGATTTTCTATATGTTATGGTTATTTTAGGATAATAAATTATATGTTAGGATATCATTTATGCTTATGGCTTTACTGACCCCATACTTGCATGTGTATGGTTGATGTGTATGTTTTATATTTATGTTTGACATGCCTGATGTGGTTGAGGGATGAAGTTGTAGTTACTTACTTGCAAGATCCACACGATCAGTCTATCCTCGCCATTGCTTGTTTATAATTATACATATATCTACATGCTTGTCTTTTATGTAGGTTTACAGGTACTAGACATCGACTTCCCTGAATTGTCAGGATGAGTGTACCCTATCGCAATATCTCAATGGTAAGAGAGGGGAGATAACATACAAATCCAAATCCCAACCCAAGTCATTGATTGTCCTAAATATTGGGCAAGTATATGTTTCTACCCATCTGAATCCGTCAAGGTGATGTGAATTCGTGAGCCCTTCCTTAGTGTTTGTTTGATATGGAGTTAGTCAATTATCGTGTTTTGTGAGTCAAGTGGATTTGCTTGAGTGGATTATTTGATTTAAATAATTAAATTAAGATTATTCATGAAATTAGAATGATTATATTTTATGAATGTAAAAATATTAGATATAGAGAATATTTAATTACTAAGGTTAATTAAAAACCTTTGTTAAATAAAAGATTAAATTAAAAGTTCAAATTTAGAATAAAAGGATTTAATTAATTATTAAATCCAAATATGAAATTAAAAGGCATAGTTGATTTATTTATTATTTAATTTATCATTTTGCATAGTTAATTATGTGCTAAAGTATTTATTGATTAATTAAGTAATTATATGCAATTTAAGTTGCACATTTGATTTAAGTGAAAATTGAATTAGAATTTAAAGTTAAAAGTTGAGTTAAGAATTATAATCTAAAAGTACATTATTTTACTATTAAGCTATTTTAATCATGCAAATTGAATTGATAGAAACTAGGTGGAGAGAGTTGAGTTTTGTTTTAGGGTTTGCATGTTTTAGAAACCCCAGGAGGAATAGGTCCTCTTTATGAGGTGTTTTTGGGTATTATTTTCAATTATGTCTATCAGGTTTTGGAGGAGCTCTCTTGGATGAACTTGAAAGATTTTTGGAAAGCTTGGATTTGTAGGCATTGTTAGAGATTGTTAGAAAGCTTAGATTTTGAAGGGTGCATTAGATCTTTTTTGGTTTCGAATTTTCACGCATTGTTTGAGGTACGGTTTGAAACCTTCTTTTTGTAAAATTCTTTCTTTTGAAAAGATTGTTTGCTTCGTGTCTGGAATTATATATGTGAATGAAATTGGAATTGGGTTTCTGCTTTAAATTAATTTTGTTTTTGTGAAATTTTGGATTAGTTGATGTTAAATTAGATTTGGTATTCAATTTGGTGGTTTGAAAACCTAGGAAGAAATTTTAGAAATTTGTGAGTTTTTTTCTTAGTTAGGGTATTTACCCAATAAAGATCGATATGTTGTTCTCAATATGTTTTGCATAGAAAATTAAATTTGAAATTGCATGTGAAATCATATTCAAAAGAAATTAGTTTTGAATGAAACCCTAGTTTTCCATTAAAGAAATCAATTGAGAAAATATATGTGTTTAAGAAAAAAAAAAAAGGGTTTTTGTTATTTGAATTTATTATTATTATTTATTAATTTTTGGATTTAAATATTTATTAAAAAATAAAAAATTATTTTATTATTTTTTAATTTTTTAATTTAAAAAATAAAAAATAAAATAAAAATTATTTTATTATTTATTAATTTTTGGATTTAAAATTTTAATTTTTTTTAAATATATTATTATTTATTAATTTTTGGATTTAAATATTTATTAAAAAAAGAAAAGAAGAAGAAGAAGAAGTTAATTAATAAATAAATACTATTTAATTTTTTTTACATGCAGGTTTAATATTAACATGTTTCATTTTTTATTTTTTTAAAGTTCTGCCTAAGGGCAATACCCTTTGTATTCCTTGAAAAGAAAAATTACATATGAAGAAGGACCTCCAGATATACAACCAACAGTGATCAGTGGAATAAATACATTATTCATTGACCAATCTCTAACAATCTAGCTCCTATCTCTTTTGGAAAGAGCTTCCTGTTTTCTTGGAGAAAGGCTCCAAACTTCGTCGAATCATATTCCTTAACACCTACTTTGAAGGTTGTCCACGCCTTCTTCATCAATGTCTTCCTACCTTCTGCTTCCACCACAAAAAAAAAACCCAACAAACCATTGCTTGTTAATTGGGTATCAATGATATCCATTGCTACCGCCACCTCTATGTAAATTTCATCTGCCACGATTCTATGGGCTAGTCCGACACCATGCAGAGGGTGCCTAAAAATCTAAATGATTGGTTGGAACAACTCTACCACCAGTATGTCATCATGAACATGGCTACCAGACCAGAATTCACCCCCCAGGAGCGACACCATAGTCACTTGCTCCTTTTCATTCACCTTGCTAACAATTCTCTGGATTTGCTCCTCCAGTGTTTCCTGCAGTGATTCCACCTTGCTAAAGTGACATGTTATGCCCAGATGGTTCACCATTATGTTGTGAAGTAACACAAGAACAAGGGTATATAAATAGATCAATCTGTATCCTCATCAAAGGGCTTCTACAGTGAGACAAGAACTGGCTACAACAGAGTACTAGTTCATGAGATTGATCATGAATCTCTCATGCGCATCGTCAAAAACATCCCTTCTCTCTATCTCCATAGCTATAATTAGATCTCCTTCACTACATCAAATACCTTGAATATGACCTTCACATCTATCCACTTCTGTAGTAGTCCTTGAGTTGAAATAAACTTACTGAGACTCGGAAGTGTATGGCAACTATCTCACGGGTAATATCACTTCCGAAAATCAAAACTACGTCTCTCTGCCACTACCTTATGCCTTTCCTTGTGAATGTACCTTGCTCTTCTGTAACTATCTCTTACAGATTCTTCAACATGTGGTCAAAGTGATCAAATCCCTTGTCCTCATTGATGTCAATCCCCAAATTTGTCAATAGGTCTATCGCCTTGTTGCCTTCTCAATAGACATGTTGGATATGATATTCCCCTAGTGAGTGCAAATGCTTCAAGACTCTCAAAATCCAATATGCTAGTCTCCAAGATTGGAAATCCCCTTTTGTAATCCTGTTGATGATGACCTGCGAGTCTCCCTCGATAACTAGATTATTGATTCTATTTGATGTGCACCATTTAAGACCGGCCTCTAATGTGAAGATTTCTACCACGTTGTTGGAGGTGATGCCTAAAGGACCTGCTATTGCTTTGATCAATCTCCCTTCTTCATTCTGAATGATTGCACCTATACCACTCCTACCCAGATTACCTCTACTAGCTCCATCAAAATTTAATTTCATCCATCCCTGTTGTGGAGGCTGCCAAGTTACTGACAACCTATCTCGCATGAGATGATCCCCTATGGTTTTGAATGACCATAACTCCTCCATATCATGATCCCACTTAGATTGGTATTTGAAAGTCAGCCCTTGAATTCTACTATTAATGACTTCTTCTATGGCAACTTTAATCTTCTCCTATAGCATTTCTACTCCCAACTCTTTTTCTTCAAAAATCCTTATATTCCTCTCCTTCCAACTATGACATACTAGCATAGATGGACTTACTATCCAGAGAAATCCCTTTTTCAAGTATCTCCTATCAATTAGCCATGAAATCAAAAAATCTCTAATCGGTTTGTTCCTGACTGCAAACCATTTTAACCTTCCTAGAAGCCATACCCAACATTGTTGCGCAAACAGACACCAAAACAAGAGATGATCCACTATCTCCTCTTTTTCTTTACAAAAAATGCACCAACTCGGCCCCTCTATCCTAATACTCCTCAAATGGTTACTTGTGAAGATCTTTCCATGTAATGCAATCCATAAGAATGCTCTATCTTTTGGGAGCACCCATTTACCCCAACATAAGATCAATGGCCACTTAGTGTCTCTTGTTCTGTACCTCTGCAATTCATAACCAAGATTGACCTTATATTCCCCTGATTTCAATGCACTCCAGATCACCTGATCTTCTATATCCAAAGGGATCACAATTTTAGCTAATAGAAGGTCTAATAACTTCCCCTGATTATCCAAAGGACCTATCCCCATAGATTTCCATCCAATTGAAGATGAATTCCCAGGATTGTAAAAGTAGTCTGTTACTCTATCACCCATCACAGTTTCAATTTCAATCACCTAATTTTTATCCTCAAAGGAGTTGATTAGAGGAGGATCTTCATTCCAAGAGTCTTTCCAAAACTTCACACTACGTATATTTCCTACTCTCCAAGTAAGATGATCTGTAATGAGATTGCACCTATTCCATAAGAAATGCCACATGTGTGAGCCTGTGGATGCATTGGCCACTGTTAGAATTCTATTAGGCTCAACAGAATCCAAATATTTGGCTGACATGACTTTACACCATGATTTCTCTGGATGTTTATACATTTTCCATGTCAACTTAGCTCCTAAGACGCAATTTTAAAGGCCCATCTTCCTCAAGCCAATACCTCCATCTTCTTTAGATTTACAGGCCATATCCCAATTAATGAGCAGGATCTTTTTTACCTCCTTTGATCCTTCCCACATAATTTTTTTCAACAAACCATCAATGGTTGTTGCTGCTTTGTTGGACATTTGATAGACTAACATGTAATAGATAGGAATGGCTGCTAAGACAGATTCGATCATATGTATTCTACCTGCCTGAGATAACCACTAGTTTTTCCACCCTGAAACTTTTTGTAGGCATCTATTTGAAATATTTTCCCATAACTTGGGGTCAAGTCTTCCTGAGAACAAAGGAACCCCAAGATATACCATGGGGAATTCTCCTGCTTTGAATCCCAAAATATTAATAATTTTATTTCATAGGCTCTTGTTCGAATTGAAAAAATATATGTTAGATTTTGCTCTATTCATGCTTTTCCTCGAGCCTCTTTCATAACTGTCCAACACCTCTCTGATGACCAGGGCTTCCCTAACCAAAGCTTCCCCAAAGAGGACAATATCGTTTGTGAATTGCGAATGTGATACCAAATCTGAATAATTATGAATATAACTCCCTTTCCAACTGCCCACACTGGTTTGTTTTTTGATGTTTCGACTGAGCACTTCTGCCATCAACACAAAAAGGAAAGGAGATAGAGGATCACCTTGCCTCATTCCATTAATAGCTTGAAAGAAGCCACAAATTGAACCATTAACTAGAACTGAGAAGTGGACCGAGGATAAATAGTGGATGATACATCTAATCCATTCTTGACCAAATCCGAATCTCGAAAGCACTTCACATAGAAAAGACCATCTTACTCTATCATATGCTTTGCTAACATCTAATTTTACTATCATACCTGGTCACTTGTCTATGTTCATAGAGTGAATGGCTTCACCTACCATTAATATGCTATCTATAATTTCATGACCAGGGATGAACCCATGTTGCTCAACTGAAATTTATCTGTCTAGCTTCGACTTCAATCTTTTAACCATCGCCTTAGAGATGATTTTGTATAAGGAATTGCATAGGGAGATTGGTATATAATCTGACATTGACTTGCACTCCTATTTTTTGGGAATCAAGATGATAACCATGTTATTGATTTCCCTCATGAACCTTCCTTTCCTCCTAAAGTCCTCTACCACCTTTAAGATGTCTTCCCCCATAAATCTCCAACACTTTTCAAATAATTCTGACATAAACCCGTCTGGGCCTGGCATCTTATCTAGGAGGTTATCAAAAGTAGCCTTTTTAATCTCCTGGATGGTGAAGGGATGCATCAAGTCCATATTGTCTGCATTCGAGACCACCTTTGGGATCACATCAAGAAAATGTTGAGAATCTAGATATGTAGAATCAGGAGAATCTCCTAGAAGAGCTTTAAAGTGGTTTATTGCTAAATTTACTATTTCTCCTTCGTCCTCTTGCCAAATTCCCTGATCATTTTGAATTCGGAAAATCTTGTTATAGGCTCTCCTGGTTTTAACCAAAGCATGAAAATTTTTTGTGTTAAGTTCTCCTACTCTTATCTAGTTATCTCTAGATTTGTCTCTCCAAAATACTTCTTCACTATGGAGGATTTCTGCTAGATTGCTTTTCAACCTTTTTTCTTGAAGGAAATCTTCATTGGACATGCCAACCGAGATGACTTTATTGTTAAGCTCATCCAACTCTGCTTCTATTCTGATTTTCTTAGCAAATATATTTTTGAATGAACCCTTGTTCCAAATTTTAATGTTTTCTTTAATCATTTTCATTATTTTCGAGAAGCAAAATATCAGTGTCCCAAAGAAGATGTTACTTTCCTTCCACCAAATTTCCATTTTCAGCAAAAAATCCTTATCTCTCCACCACATGCTTTGGAATCTAAAACTTCCTTTATCCTTTTGAGGAGACTCTTGAATAGAAAGTTGAACTGGAAAGTGATCCGACAAGGAATAGGGAAGAATGCATGAATCCACATTATATGATGATTCTACCCAATATGAACCTACCAGAAATCTATCCAATCTCTCTGAGAATCTGGTAAATTTCTCCTTGCGATTGGTCCAAGTGTATTTACCATTTGATAGAACAACATCAAATAATTGATTTTGATGCACAAATTTTCTGAAATCCTCCATGATTTGGGAAGACATCCTTAAACCCCCTGATTTATCTTCTTGGTCTAATAAGGCATTAAAATCCCCTGCTATAATCACTTTGTCACTATCTATCGAAGAAAGCTTCCATGATAGCTCTGTCCAAATCTTCAATTTGTCAACCGTTTTAGTAGGGCCATAAACATTAAAAAAGGGGAAGGCCAAATTATTTTTCAAACAAATTACTCTACCAAAGATCCAATTAGAAGATCTCTCTAAATCTGACACCTTTAAATTATTAGAATTCCATAAGAGATCCAGACCTCCAAAAGCCCAAACCGCTTCTTGAAAGAAACTTTCCCACTTATTATATAACCTCAGGAAACTGAGAGCTTTATCCAAATTAAGTTTCATCTCCTGTAAGAATACCATGTCACCTTCCATCCTAATTAACACTTGTTTTACCAAGCGTTTCTTGACAGGGGCCGATAGTCCCCTGACATTCCATGTTGTAATTTTTATTTCTCACCAAGGGAGATCCCTACTCCCTTGGATTTACTTAAATAATAAAAAACATTGATAATCCCTTTCTCTTTGGCCCTCTCTTCTCTTTTATGTTTGTTTAGATCTCCTGCCCCTACCACCTTTGGATTTGCCAAGAAGGACATTAACTGATTGACTCACATTTCTTGGATCTACATTATCCAACTCATCTGAAGCGAGAAATTTGTCTTCTGAAGCCCAGTCATAATCCACTTCTAGATACGATTGCATATGGACTTGCTCGGGAGTCTTCTCCAAAGGTAACTTCTTCTTGTCTGCCTGATGTTCTTTCAAAATCGAACATTCCCCTTCCTCCATTATGGGATTTTGTTGCAAAGATACTTTCTTCTACTCTACAAAAATAGTTTTTGTACCATTTTCTTGGGGAACCCATACCTTGCCTAGGTTACCCAACGTCGATCGATTACCCGCTAGAGGATTAATGGCGCTCCTCGATTCATCAGAAGTAGGATATTCAATCTGTACTTGTTGCTTCCATATTCCACTCCCTAATTTCAAATTTATAAATGTCAGGATACTCTTTACCACTGCAATCTTAATCCTAGCATACAAATAAGAATCATCATTGATAATCTTCTCATCCACTTCCAACAGAGTGCCCATCAATCTTCCAATGTGTTCTAGGCTCTCATATCCCCAATATTCTATAGGAAGATTATACAATCTGATCCAGATCGGTTCCTTGTATACTGCTAAGGGAATCAGATCAAAATTCATTTGCCATAGCTGTAGGTACAAAAGTGATGATTCAAAGAACCAATTTTATTGATTCATAATGTTATTTCTGATCAATTCTTCTCCAAAAACAACTATGAAGAATCCTTTGGGAATGAATTTTAGAACAATATCTTCACTCCAATTCTTGGTAACCCATTCCCTAATTTACAATCCGGTATGCCTCAAGCCTATAAATCTACCAATAACTACCATCTTCCTCCAGAGTTCTATGTCCAACCTCTATATCGCCAGACATTTCAATATCAATCGGGTTCCCTATCTCTGTTGTCAGATTTGCTATGCCCTTCTGGGGTACTCCCCTCCCCCCCTCTATAATCCTAGCCTTGAACCTCCATTCCTACGTCGCTCTGCAAACTTCCTCCTCCACTACATCGCCGCTTAACATGTTTCATTTATATTTATATTTAGAAAATTAATAATATTATTTTATTATTAAATACATGGTGTTTTGACATGCATGGAGCTTTTAGATAAATATTTATTTAAAAAGTATATATGCATGAGATTTTATTTTAAATATATAGTTATGTATGAGATATTTATATGAATGCTTTTGTAGTCAAATGGACTTTAATCAACAAGATGATTGTTTTAGTCAACTAAAATTTAAATTATATATGTTTACCTTGCATGGTTATACAAACATGCCAAATATAGTCGAACTAGTTGTGTTTTAAAATTAATTGGATTTCTTTAAAGAATCATGTTTTCTTGTAAGTGTTTGAAGTTTTGATTTGAAAGATTTTTTTTGGACCTTGTTATAATCCTTATTGATTATTGGGGATTTTAAGTTGACTTGGGAGTTAGTCGACCAGAGGCTTGGGGGTTATTTTTCTATGGTTGTCTATGCATTCTTATGTTATGAATTATGATGTTATATTATTTTGATCATTTTTTACCCAACCTTGTTGATACCTAAGCTCATGTTATGTGGACTCTTTGAGAGAGTGGCTATGGCATTTTGGTTTGAGGGACCAGTTTGTGTCCCTAATATCTTTTATGGACTGGAATTTGATTAGGTATATTTTTTATGAGACTTATTTGATGATTGGTGACTTGTGAGCCTAGGGAGGTTAAATAGGTACATCTTAAGGGAGTGGCTTACAATAGGGGCTCGGGACCCAAAGTGGTCAATACCAGGGTAACCTATTGTAAGTTTGTTAACAAGTGACAACATAGTAATTAAAATTTGTGGAGTTCATTAAAAAGATAATTTAGAGATTATGCCTCGCCTATGCCTTGAGTGCTTGTTTAGGCTAAGGATGGAAATGGGATGATACCTAGAGAGTAGGTATGATTATAATTCCTCATTTTCATGAGAGGGTATTCTAGTTCTACGTGGGTCATTTTGAGGGTCTGGGGCCTAGAGTAGCCAATCCAGGGTAACTCAATGCTTGAAGGTTTGGGGTCCAATGTGACCAGTCCAGGGTAACTCGATTAGATGGCCATGTGATGAGACTCCCATAGTATGTAGCCTACGTCTCCTCCTTAGTTTTTTGGCATTTTCCTCTAGTGATGTGTCTCTATTATTTCAGTATTATTTGGTGATTTGTTTTTGTTCGATATTCTAAACATTTGGTGTTTTGTTACGTGTTGGTATTTTGATGTTTATTATCTTTTCTTTATCATTGGTTGGTGGTACCCCCTTTGAGTTAGAAATCCTTCAAGACCTTTTCTTAGTTGCTTTTGTTTGAGTTTGTTATTCAAGTGAGGTTTGTTGTTATCTTCCTCAGCATGGTGGGAGTGGACCTTTGGTTCCGTGAGGTTGGGTCGTAGTGTTTTCTTTACCATTTGAGATTTTGACATTCTTGTAGTGGTGCTAGAGGATGCTTGTTGTTGTTACCTTCTTCTTGTTCTTCTTTGGAGGCTTATTTGTATCTATCTTATGAATGTTTGTAATTATATCTTGTATCAGTGCTTCAAAGTTGCAGATATTGTAATATACTTTGTATTTGGTTATTATGACATACCCTATGACATGTGCAAGGGATGTTGATTCATTATGTGCACCTTATGGTATTGTATGTATTTGTTATTCATTTGTAATATGAGATAATTGTAATTTATTCTTAATCTAAAATATTTAATTAGTAATATGTAATCCTACATCATGGAATCCTAAAGGATTGTTAATTGTACTTGAGTTGTACTTGTGCACTTGTTTATATCTTATGTTTGTTTTTCTTCCGCATTGTTTGTAAACACTTAAGAAAAAAAATTATGTAAACTTAGTGACATGTTTTTAGGTTAAATTATCCTGGGTATCCTGGCAGGGCATTACAATCCCCCTAATATCCTCAAGGTTCCAGCCCTCCTAAAGGCTCTAGGCTTTAGAATTCATTCTCAACTACAAATTAATGATAAAGGATTATCTTTCTTGGGATATATTTGATGGTCCTAATCAACACTATTTTTGGGAAGATTTTTAGAGTAGATAACCAGGCTTAGATAAAATATTTAGAAGTAGAAAAAACTAAGGTATTCCTCAAACAATAATGGGGATTTTTGTGTAATCATCTAAAAATGAACATCTAGACTATTAGCCCCTTTCTAGCACTATTTGCTAAAATCATCAATTGCTTATCTTGATCAAATCCTAGTTCTATCATTTATTCGATTATTTTCTATGGGCTAACCATTTTATCCTAAAGTCTTTATTTATTTAAAAGGAATTCCACCCCTTTTAATAAATAAAAATCCCCCACTTCCCCTCTTATCCTAAGTTGCACAAATAAAGCATTATTCTTATTTTTAAAAGAAGAAAAGCACTTTTTGTCTCATATGGGGACAAAATTCAACTCTTATTTTTCTCATTGGAGGATACTTGTGCACATGGATTTCTCCTCTTTTGAGGCTCCACCGTTGATTAAATCTTTTGCCTCTTAATCTCCATGGTCCATTCCTTCTCATTTCTTATAAAAGGAGAGCTCTCTTCCTCATTTAGATATCCATCTTTTGAATACTAACCTTATGTTGCAGGATTGCTTGGAGACTTTGGAGCTTTTGAAAACATTCTTGCATCCATCTTTCATTTCTTGCATCATAGCTTCATATTTATGCTTTCCTAGATTAGCTTTATTTCTATGCTCTAGATTACCTCACATAGATTAATTTGTTTGGATTGTAACACTTGCATCTTCCTTTTCATAAATTAGCTTGCATTTCCATTCTTAGCATAGCTTGCATTTCATCTCCATTTGGATTCTTGGGGATATTGGCATTCTTTCCCTTGTCTAATTGAATCTCCCATTGCATGGTTTACTA